>JBBDGP010000007.1:642500-672310 GCA_037952835.1 Lithobates septentrionalis | reverse complement strand
CCAGATTCGGGGCTGTAGCCGCAAAGCCACCCCCTAGCGACACCACTGATGTGGGTTTCGTGACACTTTAACACAGGCACATGGATATCCAGGATTGCAGGTGTAGAGGTCACAAACACATGAGAAACTCCTAAAACCTTATTTCAGGGCAGTCTCATTGATAGGAGTGTTGCTTAACGGGTAAGTTCACCTTTTTACAAAAAATAAAGGCGCAAACTCCTAATTTCCTGAGCCTTGCGTCCGCACTGCACATATTGTCCATGATGCCCGCCCCGCTGGTGTAGTGGACTGTACGCCTCAATACACAGCCCCAGCATGAGTATCCATCACGATGCTCACAAAGACCATGTGACCGTGCTGACCAATGAGAAAAGGCTTCTTTTGGTAAGGTGTCGCAGAATTTTGAAGCGCTCCCGATTGGTCAGAGTGGGCACATAGTCGTGTTGACCAATGAGTGCTTGCCATTGGGAGCATGATGATGGGTAATCACTCTGGGGCTGTGTAAGGGGCATTACAGGTGGTATGTGTAGCGGGGGCCCGGAGTGGTGGCTAGGATATTTGGAGTTGGTTCACCTTTTTGTTTTTCCTGAAATGGTGAGCTAAAAATTTTTCTAGAGTCCATTGCAGTCAGTCTGACTGGCTTCTACGGTTTATGGGCAAACTTCTAGAGCAGAGGTCTCCAAACTGTGGCCCTTTGCTTGACTTTATCTGGCCCTGGAGTCAAAATTCATGCCACTGACACCAACAATTTGGTTCTATTCCTCCCACAACTGACACCAACTATTTCTCTCTTTTTTTTTTTTTTTTGAAAGTTTGGAGACCCCTGATCTAGAGGAAAAAGTTGTGAACACCTCTTTTATGCATTGTATTGTGTACACAAAAGCATCCTGCAAGCACCTACTTGAATAAATCAATTAAGCTCCATCTGCAGGTGTTAAAAGGATTAACGAGCAGCGCAAACGGAGATTCCGAGCACGGTTCAATTCAGGTCTTCACATTGGATGCCTGTGGTTATACCTCCCAGGTCTGAAGCATTGGTGAGGTTGGAAATGTTTAGATGGTGCTCCATTACTGATCGATTATAGACACGGTGGATTTGATTTAAATCACTAGGGAAAAAAAAAAGCTTGAAATAAACTCGATTTAAATCATAATTTGTAAAGAGCAACTGTCATCTCTGTCCCGCAGAGGCTCCTCCTCTGACCCGCTGGTGACTCACCAACAGTCCCATTCACTTTAATGGGACGGCTGGTGATGGGGCAGTGACACAAGAAGGTGAGGGACGTGGCAGTAGCAGGTGAGTGGATGCCCGCTAACAGGCGCTGCTATGATGGATCTGAAATGACAGGTGCTCTTTAAACGTAAAGACTCATTCTTGCTGGTAGTTAGAATCTTTAATATCCATGCAGTGCATGTTATCTTAGCTTGCAGCGCTTGGATTCACTGAATGAGTTTACCAAAAATGTAAATATTGCTCAATATACAGCCTCATGCTACATAACTAAGTTCCTTTTCATGCTGAATAAACTAAATTATTAATGTATCTAAAAGGGAAAACATGTTATTTAAATAAATTTGATTAAAAAATAAAATATAAAAATAATCCGATTTAAAAAAAAATAAAAAAAAATCATTGATTTTAATCCAGCCTGATCATAAAAATTAGGATCTGCAGATAAGCACATGTGTATCAATACCTTTAGGATACACATCTGCCCAAAGCTGTAAGCGCTGACCGGTGTGTTCAGGTGGGAGGGGGTGTCCAACATCGCATAGTTAGTACAGCAGCTCCTCCTGAGCTGTCAGTTTTTTTTTTTTTTTTTTTTTTTTAGGTTTTATTCAGCTAAAAGCTAACCTGATGTAAGGGGGAACCCTGATGTAAGGGGGGGGGGGTTCTGAGGGGGGACACCCTGATGTAAGGGGGGGGGGTTCTGAGGGGGGACACCCTGATGTAAGGGGGGGGTTCTGAGGGGGGACACCCTGATGTAAGGGGGGCTTCTGAGGGGGGTCACCCTGATGTAAGGGGGGGGGTTCTGAGGGGGGACACCCTGATGTAAGGGGGGGGGTTCTGAGGGGGACACCCTGATGTAAGGGGGGGGGGTTCTGAGGGGGGACACCCTGATGTAAGGGGGGGGGGTTCTGAGGGGGGACACCCTGATGTAAGGGGGGGCTTCTGAGGGGTGTCACCCTGATGTAAGGGGGGGATTCTGAGGGGGGACACCCTGATGTAAGGGGGGGGTTCTGAGGGGGGACACCCTGATGTAAGGGGGGGTTTTGAGGGGGGACACCCTGATGTAAGGGGGGGTTCTGAGGGGGGACACCCTGATGTAAGGGGGGGGTTCTGAGGGGGGACACCCTGATGTAAGGGGGGGGTTCTGAGGGGGGACACCCTGATGTAAGGGGGGGGTTCTGAGGGGGGACACCCTGATGTAAGGGGGGGGGTTCTGAGGGGGGACACCCTGATGTAAGGGGGGGGGTTCTGAGGGGGGACACCCTGATGTAAGGGGGGGGGGGTTCTGAGGGGGGACACCCTGATGTAAGGGGGGGGGGTTCTGAGGGGGGACACCCTGATGTAAGGGGGGGGGGGGTTCTGAGGGGGGACACCCTGATGTAAGGGGGGGGGGTTCTGAGGGGGGGGACACCCTGATGTAAGAAGGGGGGGTTCTGAGGGGGGACACCCTGATGTAAGAAGGGGGGGTTCTGAGGGGGGACACCCTGATGTAAGAAGGGGGGGTTCTGAAGGGGGACACCCTGATGTAAGAAGGGGGGGTTCTGAGGGGGGACACCCTGATGTAAGAAGGGGGGGGTTCTGAGGGGGGACACCCTGATGTAAGAAGGGGGGGGGGTTTGAGGGGGGACACCCTGATGTAGGGGGGGGGTTTGAGGGGGGACACCCTGATGTAGGGGGGGGGGTTTGAGGGGGACACCCTGATGTAGGGGGGGGGTTCTGAGGGGGACACCCTGATGTAAGGGGGGGGGGTTCTGAGGGGGACACCCTGATGTAAGGGGGGGGGGTTCTGAGGGGGGACACCCTGATGTAAGGGGGGGGGGTTCTGAGGGGGGACACCCTGATGTAAGGGGGGGGGGTTCTGAGGGGGGACACCCTGATGTAAGAAGGGGGGGTTCTGAGGGGGGACACCCTGATGTAAGAAGGGGGGACACCCTGATGTAGGGGGGGGGTTTCTGAGGGGTGACACCCTGATGTAGGGGGGGGGTTTGAGGGGGACACCCTGATGTAAGGGGGGGTTCTGAGGGGGGACACCCTGATGTAAGAAGGGGGGTTCTGAGGGGGGACACCCTGATGTAAGAAGGGGGGGTTCTGAGGGGGGACACCCTGATGTAAGAAGGGGGGGTTCTGAGGGGGGACACCCTGATGTAAGAAGGGGGGGTTCTGAGGGGGGACACCCTGATGTAAGAAGGGGGGGTTCTGAGGGGGGACACCCTGATGTAAGAAGGGGGGGTTCTGAGGGGGGACACCCTGATGTAAGAAGGGGGGGTTCTGAGGGGGGACACCCTGATGTAAGAAGGGGGGGTTCTGAGGGGGGACACCCTGATGTAAGAAGGGGGGGTTCTGAGGGGGGACACCCTGATGTAAGAAGGGGGGTTCTGAGGGGGACACCCTGATGTAAGGGGGGGGGGGTTCTGAGGGGCGACACCCTGATGTAAGGGGGGGGGGTTCTGAGGGGGGACACCCTGATGTAAGGGGGGGGGGTTCTGAGGGGGGACACCCTGATGTAAGGGGGGGGGTTCTGAGGGGGGACCCCCTGATGTAAGGGGGGGGGGGGGGGCTCTGAGGGGGGACCTTGATGTAAGGGGGGGCGCGCTCTGAGGGGGATCCCGATGTAAGGCAGACACTATTCGGGACCCCGATGTATAGGAGGGGGACATTATCCTTGACCCTAATGGTGATTTTTTTTTTTTTTTTTAAAGTTTGGAGCCTACTGCATAATACAGTCGCATATCACAATCTTTGTATCCAGTCAAGAAGGCCCTTGCACTACATAGTTAATGGTATTTCTAAAGGAGATTTGTACAATCAGATTGTATAATGTATTGCCACCTTTTAGTGTTTTTGACAGACAATCAATTATAAACCATTTTTGATATTCTTAATGCTGAATTTGTTGCTGTACATTGCTACATTTGATCATTGTCTTATTAAATACCCATTGCATGCATTCCTATCCAGGCGGAGGCGCTCTTGCTGTGGTGCCCTAATTCTGACTTTCCATACCCCTCCCCCCTCCCAGTCTGGCCCAGGCTCTCTTTAGGCCTTGCAATGTAAACACTTGATTGGTGCCATAAAGATTTATGAGCCTTATGTCAGTCTGTTCTCTTTTTAAAGACTGTCATTTACAATGTCTGTATCTTCCCAGTCTCTTCTGATGTTTTCACATTCTCCGGTACTTCATTTATGAAATACCTTTTTAGCACAGTGTAAAAAAAAAAATAAAAAAATAAAAAACCTCAAAAAATCATTCAGCAGCAGGAAAAGGCTGTGAAGGCACTCGGCTCATAAAAGTGCAGAGAAAGCTGAAGGAATTCTACATTGAAAGATGTCGGCATCTTGGATGGCTGCCTGGAAAGTATTACAAATGGAGTCTTGTGTTCTTCTCTTCCATTTAGAAGGTAGAAGAGGAGTTGTAGGTGTTTGAAGCGTGGAATTCCAACACTTATATGATGTGCTAGCAGACAAGGGGCTTGGATGGGCAAGTGGGAGTTTAGCTGGAACTTGGCCGGAGTGCGAGGAGGAAATTGGGATGTTTTCGGAAGATTTGGGGAGCTTTTCATACGGGTGCCAAGACAAACGTTCGCTCGTCTTGGGATGCCGTGAGGGTTTGGTAAGAGGCTTCGCGTTAAAGAGACACTATCGGCTTACCCATTCGGGGTGAAGGGCCTCCACTGTTCTCCAACCCACCGATTACTCCTAATACCTGCGTCTTCAGGGGGAACGTGTGACTTCTCTCCCATGATGGTGCTTGGGTATCGCATTCCTTCGGAATAGACCAACATTTTCTCAGTGGATAATTTCTTTTAATAGATTTTTGTTAAGGTTCTGGTAGACAATTCTTGGATGGACAGAACCTCAGATAGTGGCGGTCAGAATACAGTAGCCAATGCTGTAGATTAGTCCATCCACGTTGATTAGTGAGACCGATGAATGTCCAGTTTTATCTATATGGACGTCCGGATTTATCAGTCCCTAGCAGTCCCTCCCCTCACGCCAGGGTACTTTGTGACTCTGACTTGTCATTTCAGCCTCAGGTCCAGTCGTTGTCAAAAGTTGTCAAGTTTGTAGAATTCACCTCCGTAACGTCTCTAAAATTCGCCCCTTTTTAACAAATGAAACCACCAAGCTCCTCATTCACTCCCTCGTTATCTCTCACCTTGACTATTGCAACTCTCTTCTCATTGGCTTACCTCTCCATAGGCTCCTCCCCTCTTCAGTCTATCATGAATGCTGCTACCAGACTTATCCACCTTACCAACCGCTCAGTGTCTGCCAACCCTCTCCTCCAATCCCTACACTGGCTCCCAATCACCCAGCGAATTAAATTCAAAATACTAACAACATACAAAACCATTCACAACTCTGCCCCGAGCTACATCACTAATCTTATCTCCAAATATCACCCAAATCGTCCTCTCCGCTCTTCTCAAGACCTCCTACTCTCAAGCTCTCTCGTCTCCTCCTCCCATGCTTGTCTCCAGGATTTCTCCAGAGCCTCTCCCATCCTCTGGAACTCGCTACCTCCACCTGTCCGGCTATCCCCTATACGCTACCTTCAGGCCATCCCTGAAAACTCATCCCTTTGGGAAAACCTATCGCGTCTTCCGCTAATCATCTCCTACCACTTCCATCAGCTCATTCCCCACAGTTACAACCTTTTGTACCACCTGCCCCACCCTATTAGATTGTAAGCTCTTCTGAGCAGGGCCCTCTTAATCCTCTTGTATTTTATTGTGTTATAACTGTATTGTCCTCCTTTTTTTTATATTGTAAAGCGCTGCGTAAACTGTTGGCGCTATATAAATCCTGAATAATAATAATTTAAGTGTATTCTAGTAGTTCCAGCATCAGATATCATCCCTTTTTTTTCTAAAGTGCGATTTGATTGCTGCGTTCCGATTCGGTTAACCACTTGACCTCTGTAAGGTTTTACCCCCTTCATGACCAGGCCATTTTTTGCCAATCGGCACTGTGCTACACTTTTTTTGGCAATTTCGTGGTCATGCAACGCTATACGTAATGTGCATGAGTGGGGCCATGTACTGTTGCGTCACGGTGGCTGCTCAAGCTGCCAGCAAGCAGCAAAATTACTGTTGGCTGGTCGGCAAGTCTTTAAACTGATGATGACATCCCAGCTTAGGCAAAGCCTGTAGCTCAAGAAGTTTTCTACTGTTGCATGTCAGGAATTTCCTCTTATGTTTGGTTCACACTGATGTTGTCTGCTGCATCGCATGTCATTTGTACAGCAAAAAACGCGCAGGATCCCCCCCCCCCCCCTTTTTTTTTTTTTTTTGTCCGCATTGGAATGTTTAGACCCGTGCGATCGATTCCACATTTCGCACTGCGTTCTGTGTACCAATTTGGGGATGTCTTTAACTTAATATTGACACCCACAGCAGTTCACTTAACAGTGCGGTTCCCGCACCGCATCAGTGTGAAGCGAGCCTTACAGACTTGTAAGGTTACTAAAGGATCTATATTATATTATTAGGGCTCGGTTCACACTGCTGCGCTGTGAATTTGTTCCGTTTTCTGTCCTGTGTGAGGTGCGAATTTACCACGATTTTACTGCGAATTTCAGGAGTTGGACATAGCTGCGATTGATTTTCTAGCCAATGGAATCATAATGTGAAAAAAAAAAGGTGTCAACTTCCTGTGTACTTCCTGGTTTTTGTGGAGAGTAGTGTGGTGGAATTCGCACATATGTGAACCATCAATGCGATTCAGGAACGATTTACATTGATGTCTATGGAGACTAAATTCGCAAAGCAGTAAACTCGCACAAGACCCTTTTTTTTTTTTTTTTTTTTTTTTTTTTTTTTTTATCGCATTCGTAGAGGAATCGCAACGCATGTATGTGAACGCCCATCATTGAAAACAATGACTTTAGGGATGACATCCGAATTTAAAGTGTTTTTCACGCATTGCATTCGTTCTGAACTCGCATCAGTGTGAACCGGGCCTTAGTGTTACTAAACTCACAGCAGTAAAACCAGTCTATATATGCAGTAATCTGCAGATCTCGTCTCCTCTGATCTTCCCCTTCTTCCACAGTCCCCAATCCATCCCCTGATAGTACAGAGCCATTGGAGTCACTCTGCACGTGGTCAGTTTGGTGTGTATTGCTAGAGGTGTGTTTTTTTTTTCTTTTCTTCGGAGGAATGTCATAGCTCCCGAATGTCCCTCATTCAGAACAAAGTCCTTCTGTCATCCTCATTTGTCCCTCATTTTGGTCTGATCTATATAGTTTTATACAAAATGCAATACTTTATCTATCAAAAAGTGCTTCCCAGTGCTAAACTTTTCATCCAATTTCTAAACTGCTGAATTTGCAAGTTCCAAAAGCCATTATAAGTGAATAGTAGTGGTATAAAAGCGCTTGTAGGTTTAACCAAATGTAAAAAAAAAAAATAAAAAATAAATATATATATATATATAACAATTCACAATTCTTTAAGGGTGGTGTGACAGGGGGTGTGTCCTATCCCTATATACTTTTGCTTATAGGTGTCCCTCATTACCATGTCAGAAAGTTGGGAGGTATGTGCATGTGATCAGCACTGTTCAGACAGAGGGTCAGGGGTCCTGCAGCCTCATATGACAATCAGGGGAGAATGAAAACTCCTCCTACAAGCTTTAACCTGACACTGATAGAAGTCACAAGACTGCTATATACTTCTGATGAGAAAGTATTTAGCATTTTATATTTACTAAAATAATTGCATTTCTATGTTCTGTGTACTGTGGGAGACCAGATATAGTGAATGCAGCGTCCTGGGTTTAGTAACACTTAAGGTATGTTGTGCCCTGACTTAACAGTGGGCCCCCCAAAACTGCAAGTGTTAAATGCTCATTAAGTCTAGGGGTGCATGAATATGTTTTAGTACTTACCTTAGCCCTCGCTCTGAAAGGGTCCCTCCAGCTGTGTGACTGGTCCCGTGGAGTGCTCCTGGCCACGAGTCGATGTCTGCCTCCTCCTCGTACAATGCAGAGTTCATAGCCCTGCATTGTATGTGATGATGCTGAGGGGCCATCCAAAATCCAGAGCTTCGGGGACAAGAGGACAGTGCCGGAGTGGAAAGTAGGAAGTAATACTGCCTGTTTCACTACCCCCTAGACATAACGATTATGTAACGAGCTGAACCCCCTTTCAAAGATATAATTTGCCTGGTTTCAGAAGTTGGGCTTTAAGGCTGCATTCACACTTGTACTACTCCAAAGTTGCATGACTTTGGTGCAACTTTGGATAGGTGCGATTTGGATGTGACTTGTTGTCCCTCTGCAAAGATGGACCCACTGTTGCATGAAAGTTGTACCTGAATGTTTTACATGTAACTTGTGAGGGTTAACATTGAAGTCTATGGCCCTCCAAGTTGCATGAAAGTCATATTAAGCTAGTGCATAAAGAGTGAATGAGAGGCTTGGAGTGCAGGGGGAAGGGGCGTTCTTATTCCGCCCTCCCTCCTATATGAAGAGCTCTGACCACGCCCCTGAAGACGTTCCTATTGGATGAAACTTTGCGTGGAGGGGAGCTCTGACGTCACAACACTGGAACGTGCCAACTGCGGCCATCTTTGTGGTTGGAAACATCTGCTATCCATGAGGAATTGCAACTTTTGATATGCTTGTTTTTATTTCTCAAAATGTGAGTACCCTGGCTTTTTATAAGAAATACATTTTCCCTTGGTTTTAAATACTACACCATGAGAAGTTGCTTTCTTGTATCCTATGCATGTGCCTATGAATTACCATTGAGTGGGACTACAAGATCCAGCCTTCTATGATCCCATTAAAGTGGTTCCGTGGCACTGTGGATATATCATGCTTGTTTGACCACCTGTAATTTAGTGGTCCATTTTCTTTGGTAAGAGGCCCGGTGTGTTGATGTTCTGTGGAGGATAATCTCATGTTCACCTTATTGTATCTGCACCGTGGGTGGTTCCAGTATTTCCCCTGAACAAAGACACTGTTTTAACACTATGGACTTCTATTTTAGAATTTGACGCGTCTAGTACTACATATACTTAACCGTAGTGCATAAACTACTTTGAAGTCGCTACAATTTTAGGTTGCACGTATATGAACGGTTGTCATTGGAAAACATGGGGTGCAGCTTGTCATATGACTTTGTTCAAAGTCGTATGACAAGTTGCACAAGTGTGAATGGGGTGTAAGACTTCTGGCCAAGTAGGAATCTCTCAGATGGGAAATGCCAATACAAACCCATTTGAGGATTTAAACCCTCCTCTCTGTATCAACAACAAAAAAGTGTTGACTTGTGTTTTCCATACAAAAGAAAGGTGCCAGGATAGCAATGTGGGGAGCTGCCTTGCCGCAATATTCCCATGGCCTCCGATCTTGGGGAGACGGTCCTGTACTGAGGGCTCGCTGCACATTTAGCTTTCTGCTCTATTGAAGGAGGGAGGTCATTGGTTTAGTGTCAATTTATGAGATGTATTTAATCCAGCATTAAAAGCTTTTTAACTTGTAAAGACCATTCGAAAGTAATAGTTCATGCAATCAAAACAAATGGAACATTTATTTAATGTAAGAAATGAGTTCTAATCAAGTCTGAGACTTGAGCAGTATAGTAGGGGTTCACTGATACATTCATGGTCTCCAGAATGAAAGCAAGTAGAGTTCCATCTTTCTATCAAAAAAAAAAAATAATAAACAAAAAAATCCCCAAAACAAAAACTCTGCTTCCAGGAACCAATAGGAAGATTGGTTATAGTGCCATCCAAATGATGCAATGGTGGGGGATGGGAGCAGATGTGGCAGGGCTCTCCCTCGGTCTGCGGGCCTGCGCGGGCGCTCTCCCTCGGTCTGCGGGCCTGCGCGGGCGCTCTCCCTCGGTCTGCGGGCCTGCGCGGGCGCTCTCCCTCGGTCTGCGGGCCTGCGCGGGCGCTCTCCCTCGGTCTGCGCACCATGTATCCCCAGCTGAACCCTTGAAGCCTATTCAGATTTGGATATTGACTTGCAGTGTCATTACTGAATCCTCATACTTGTGAAACTAGTCCTTTGACTCAGATTTGCAGGTTTTAATGACACATCGGTTTTTTTAAACTTTCTGCTCTCTGAATGAAAATTTTGTCTTGTCGTTTTAAACAGCTTTTCTTTTGTTGTTGTTTTGTTGTTTAAGCTAAGAACGCCTCCAAACTCACGACTGTATGCATGCATGCCCAATTTGAAATGGTTGTTTAATTCACATAGCGTTCAAGATGACTGGGAGAGACTGTGCTGTCTAGACAGAAATAGCCCTCAGTGATTAAGCAGAAGCAGTGTTTGTTCAGGTGAATATTGCCGCGCAGTTATTTGTTGCTAAAGGAGTTTGGCTATCGGAGGCCGTGATTTACAGGCTGGTTTTTATCTGGTCCTGTCTGAGACGTGGCTTTCCTCCTATTGATTCTCATGATCTGTGCTGTATGATAAAAAGCTTACTTAAATGACAACGGAGACGGCTGTCTATCTCGGGAGCACGTATCTATGCCTGTTTAATGGCGCCAGACACCTCCCGCTCTTCTCACTCAAGGGGTCATATTTATCGGATGAAGAACGGGTGAATATTCGGCACTTTGGAAGCGATTATGCAAATCTGTGGACCTTTTTATAGAGCTTGCAGGCATAAAAGTTTTTTAGCATGTGTAAATGTTACATAAATTTTAGATTTGTGTAATAGAAATATACAGTACATTTTATTTACCACAGCCAAATAAATGCAAAAAAATAAATACAATCACGTTGCAAACTAGATTTAAGTGGAACTTTTAATGCTGGGTGGCTGTGGCATTTTTACTAATTTTCCTAAATGTTCAACTGGCCAATTTTGGCACATTTAGGGCCGTTGTCCATGGGCTTTGATGCTTTGAGTTGGAATTCATCCACAGGTACATTTGATGTGCAGTTGACCACTTTCTGACCTGTATTTTGAATTGCTTTAAGTAGCTTCATAGACTTGTACGGGAATTGAAAACCCCCTTGAAGCAAACAAGTCTGTTAGCCCAGGTCCTTGGGGCTCGTGGTTGTCCATGCTGCTCTTCTGAAAAATTACCTGGTGGTGGTATGCTTTTCAAAGGGCGGTTGGAAGATATGTTGTCCCTCATAGCCTGCTCTATAGAGATATTTATGCCAGTTTTATCTTGCCAAATTTATTTATTGAGGTTTAACAAAATACACAAGCAAGTTCAAATGCAGTAAAAGAAAAATAACATGTCAAGTTATAATAGGATTAAGCTCCAAAATATAACATAGAATGGTGTATATATAGTATAACCTAATCATAGGTCTACTAACTAAAAAATTTCCTGATTTTGTACTCGGAGACCAAAACCCAATGTGATCAAGAAAAATATAACACGTCAAATAGCAGAGAATATCGGGGATATAAACCTAAATGGATTAGCCATGTGTACGTAGCAATTCTGAGCTTATGGTTGTAATGTTTTGAAGCCAAAGGGTATGAATATAGGTACTGCTACCTGTACCAAAAGAAGGGAAAGAGGAAGAGTACGGGAGAGGAGTAAAAGAGAAGAAAGAGGTGGGAGTCAAGAATGGGGAAAGGGAAAATAAGATAAGAAAAGAATCCCCAAGGTAATGTGTGACTCCCCCCCCCCCCCAAAGCACATGATATGTATATAAAGAATAAGAATGTAAAGAAAAGTTACCAAGTCATTAGATTAGAAGGCAAATAGTGCGTCACCCAGGGGCGCCCTGTTTTCTCAAAGTTACACATTTTGTCATGGGTGATGGCCTCTATTTTGGCATTGATCATAGCTTGATTAATTCTACGTTTTGGTTTCCGCTAATATCAAAGTTGGCAATTTTCAGGCTTTAGCAATGGTCTGTTTTGCGGCCGTAGTGTAAGAGGAGTTTGAATCGGCAACAGGAAAGGTTAGTCTTTTTTAAAGCTAAGTGCTAATGAAGGATCGGGAGGGACAAACACTTCAAATGTGGAAATCATGAGAAATCTAGCCTTCCAAAACTTTGACTACCGGACACTAGTCCCACCAAGTGTGGAGATGTGACCCAAGATCAGAACAGCCTCGAAAGCAGGATATGGAATAATTGGGGCAAATTTTGCAATCCTGGCAGGGGACCAAGTGCCAACCTGTGAGCAATTTGTCTCTAACGCATCTGCCAGTTTTATCAAACCATTTAGGTTGTCTTCACACTGGTCCGTTGAGCTTCCGTTGTGGTGTTAAAGATCGTGCTTGCTGCATTTTTGGTCAGTTAAAATAAAAAAAAAAAAAAAAAAAAAAGCTCCAAAAACACACCTCTCCATTGAAATGCTTTGAAAATGTGGCAAGAACACATCAATAACGCATTTCTTGTTGCATTTTTGAGTCACATGATCTATGAAAAACACTGTAAGCACAGTAAAATCGTGTTATCGCATGCGTTTTAAGCACAATTATCTGCAAAATGCTGAGAACACCATTTTTGGCCGATGTCGCTTTGGGCGCAGAAATTTCAGTGCATCTCTAGTTAATATAATGCAGTAATGTTTTGCTTGAAGGAATGTGTGTGTGTGTGTGTGTGTGTGTGTGTGTGGTTTGTTTATTTTTTTTTTTAAATATGAGCATATGTAGGCCTATATTTATACACTGACCGGGTTAATGAATATTTTACAGCCATGTGGCTTCTTCTGATCTCGTGAGACACAATTATAGTTTGAATTGATATCACTGATCGAGCTTGTCTTCTGTGTATGTATATATGTATGTGTGTATATATTTCTATAATAATGATCATGCGTAACATTATGATCACCCACCTAATATTGAGTTGGACTCCACTTTATAAAGCATCGCACTGCCTCCGCTGGCTTGCCTGCCTTCTTCCCATAGTGCATCCTGGTGCCATCTCTTCCCCAGGTAAGTGACACACATGCACCCATCCACTTGGTGTAAAAGAAAATGTGATTTATCAAAGCAGGCTTCCACCTTCTATTGCTCCGTGGTCCTGTTCTGCTCACGTGCCCATTGTAGGCGCCACTGTTTGCGTCATTACGCTATGAGTGCAGGACATGGGTCCGTGACACTCCAATATCCCCAGTCTCTTCCGGATGACGGAGGACTTTTTAGTGGTAGAGAAGATATTTTGGGGATTGCTCCAGAGTGGGTAGTATAGTAGCCAAAGCTCTTGGGGAAATATTTTGTGTATGCATTCTCCTCTGAATGGAGAGAGGATGCATTGTATCGTTCTGTCCTTATGCTAGAGGAGAAAAATGTAAATAAACAAGTGTGTGTTAAAAAAAAAAAAAAAAAAATAGCTAGATCAGGCTTTAATCTAGTCCAGTGTCGGAGTTAGGGTCAGTGTCGCAGTCAAAGGTGAAGGTCAGTATAATAAAAGGAGGATTTTAAAAGCAAAAGCATTTTTAAATTGGTGTCAGTATGTTTTCGGCAGGATAAAAAACAAGCAAATGTGCGCCATTGTTTCTGCGCCCTACTGTGGGTACAAAAAACAAATATAATACATATGTGGTATCCGTTGCAATCGTCAGGGGCAGGAGAATTTATTTTCAGCTGTTCTTTGGTGGTAGGTTATGGTAATAGCAAGAAAAATACAGCTACCCCTCTAAATTTTTTTTTTTTTTTTTTTTTTTTTTTTTTTACTATTTTTTTTTCCTTTTTGATATCCATTACCATTTACCACCAAATAAAATTTTTGTTCTGGGAAAAGAAAAAGGTGTAATTCACCCAGATACTCAAAGTAGTTGCAATAACACAATAATACGGTTTTACTAACACATGTCAAAGTTTCAAAATTGTGTTTGGGCGTTAGGATTTGTTTTACCCTCTGTCATGAAGGGGTTAATATGCTTTGGTGTTGGTGATGGGTAATTAAATACGCAAAAGAGAATTTTTTTTTTTTTGGCATGATTTCATTTGGGTGATTTATTTTTTTGTTCTAATTAAGGCACATTGTTGTTGGAAATTGTAGTCTCCCTGAAGATAAGGGGTAGAGACAGCGAGGCTGCTCATCCTGACTAGGAATTTCTGATAAACGCACTTATTGGCACTGCGCATCAAGAACAATGCGGCGTTCATTAGATATATCACGGATTGGCAGCAATCTGTGCCAAGTGTAAGATATGACCGCTGCAGGGGACAGCACAATTATTATGCGCTATATATTAAATCGTTTATCTGGGCCTTAAAGTATATGTAAACCCTCTCCTTGTAAAAAAACAAAAAAAAAACCCATTTGTTTTAAAATAGAAATGAAAGGCAACACATACATAAAATGATAAATACCCCCCCCCCCCTTTAATGAGTGATCGATCACATACCCTCTGTTTTCAGCTGCATAAGAAGCGCAGAGAGCTTGGGGAGGAGAAACAGCAGCTCTATGATCTTCCCAGTGAATAGTTGTGCAGGGGGGGCGGGGGCAGTGTGTAAAGCCTGGTACACACTAACCTGTTGAGTTGCACGAAAAAAAAACATGATAGCTCTGTACGGAGCTGCTGTACAAACCATCTGACATTAGTACAGCAATCTCCCCTTCTGAGCTGGCCCCCTCTCCGCCACAACACTCTGATCAGCACTCTGCCATTGGCTGAGTGCACTGATCGGGAGCTGGTTGGCTCCCTGGCCGTTTTTTTTTGTTTTTGTTTTGAACCAGCAAATGTCTCCTGACATTCAGCCCTTGTGTACCCGGCTTTAGGACAAGTCTGATCGTTGGAGGAGAGCAGGCTGAGTTCTCAGCACAGCCAGAGAACTTGCCAAGCTGTGCTTCCATGCCTAGTGTGGTCAGTTTTTAATAGGAAAGCAGAAGGACTGGCAGGAACACCAGGGGTTTTATATAAAGGAAGCAATACAAAGAGAACGGCGAACTTTCTCATACAAGCACATGGTACAGCAGCCACATATCAGGAATATGAAATGTTGGGTTTACATATTCTTTAGACCCCTTTCACACTGGGGCTGTTTGCAGGCGTTATTGCGCTAAAAATACCGCCTGCAAACCGACCCAAAACAGCCGCTGCTGTTCAGTGTGCAAGCCCGAGGGCTTGCACACTGAAGCGGTGCGCTGGCAGGAGAAGAAAAAAACTCCTGCAAGCCGCATCTTTTGGAGCAGGGAAGGAGCGGTGAATACACCGCTCCTAAACCGCTCCTGCCCATTGAAATCAATGGGGCAGCGCGGCAATACCGCGGCTATAGCCCCGCTATGCGAGCGGTTTTAACCCTTTTTCGGCCGCCAGCGGGGGTTAAAACCGCACCGCTAGCGGCCGAATACAGCCGCAAAAACGACGGTAAAACAGCGCTAAAAATAGCGCTGTTTTACCGCCGACGCCCCCACCGCCCCAGTGTGAAAGGGGCCTAAAAGACCAGCTTCAGACAATAGAATTGTTCAGTGAGCTGCGTACTTCTACTGTCCAGGAGACATTGCCACCAAGCTGAGTTTTCTCAGAAGACCATCATTTGAGTAATCTAAAATGTTCACTTGTTCTCTGGCCGCTCATGACTCCAGTCTTTGCTGACTAGCCAAGCTGCACCAGTCAAAAGAACCTTCAGCATCTGGCACTTCAGGGTGTTTCTGGTGGCCTTAATTCAATTCTCTGATTCTACCCACTGATCGCTACGTCACTGTGATGTCCCTGCAGAGCTGTAGTGAGCACCTCGCAGTTGGGGAAATGGGCATCAAAAAAAGATTTTATACATTCTTCAGCTTGTGTACCTCATCAATTATGTGAAGTTTGGGATATATTGGTGGCAGGTCAGTAAATTAGTATTACCCTTCTTTTACAGAATGTATTTGCCAGCTTTATGGTTTAATTATTATACTGTATGTCTTACATACACACTTCAGGTTGATGACGCACTGATCCTGTTGCAAGTAAAAAGTTGCCAGTGACAGGATTGCTAAAAAAGTGTAGGGGGGAGTACTCACCTGCTTCGGCAGTAAAGCGTTGCTCCCCTGCTACTGAAAGTTTCTAAATGTAAGGCGTGGGGGAGAGCCATGTTTGCTCATTGAACCAACGACACATACAAACAGGTTAGTTTTGCCTCCCCTCTGTGTCCTCCATAGTTCTCACCAGCAGTAGGATTACTTGGAGCAGTGGTTCTCAACCCTGTCCTCAAGTACCCCCAACAGGCCATGTTTTTGGGAATTTCTTTTACATAAAATAGCTATCCAAAATTCCAAGCCGTTGACTCTGATTTAAAGCACCTGTGCAAGATAAAGGAAAACCTGCAAACATGGCCTGTTGGTGGTACTTGAGGACAGGGTTGAGAACCACTGGCTTAGAGCACATATGTCAAACACAAGGCTCGGGGTCTGAATCCAGCCCACCAGGTCTTTTCATGTGGTCCTCTCACTCCATTCCCCTACCTCCAGCTCTCAGTCTGCTCCCGCTCCCCACTGTCTCTTGTAAACACAGAAGCTTTCTATATTTACAAGGGACAGCTTTGCTCTCCAGGAATTAAGAGCCCTGCATGCACTCACGGTGGGTACAGATCTCCAGAATCTAAAAGGGAGGTACTAGATCTGGGCCAAGTTGGGGAGAGAGATGCGAGGAAGCTTTGGGGGCGGTTGTGGATGCATACTGTGTGTAGTGCACCCCTAAACCCTGCACTCTGTAGACAGCACACCCTTAACCTCTGCACATAATGCACTCCTGAACCCTGGACTCTGTACTTGGCGCACTCCTGAACTCTGCACATAGTGCACCCAAGATACAACTAGCACTTTGAGGGCAACCATACTGCTGATGTGGCCGCAATGAAATTGACTGACACCCCTGACTTAAAGGGGTTGTAAAGCTTGGTGTTTTTTTTTTTTTTTTTTGTTTTTAATAACAAAACTGGTCTACTTGCTTCCTCCTGTGCAAGGGTTTTGCACAGAGTAGCCCTGATCCTCTTCTGGGGTCTCCCCGTGGCGCTCTTGGCTCCTCCCCGCATCGAGTGCCCCATCAGAGACCCACTTTCCAAGGGGACACTCGTGCGGGCGCACTTCCGAGTCCTGCTGCTGCGTCCATTGACTCCCAGGCTCCCGTTTCACTGGATTTGATTGACAGCAGTGGGAGCCAATGGCTCCGTTGCTATCAATCTGTCCAATGAGGACCCGAGACAGTGGCTGGAGCTGCTGGGTTTGTTCTCATTGCTGGAAAGTTCGGGTTTAGGTAAGTAAAAGGGGGGGCTCTGATGGAGCTGCTGCACTACAGAAGGTTTTTCCCCTTTTAATGCATAGAAGGCATTTAGGGTGAAAAACCTTGAGGGTTCACAACCCCTTTAAGCCTAGTACATGCTGAAGAGCTTGGTAGGATCCACTGTACTATCGGCAGACCTTTGTCAGTTCATGCTCCTTCCACAGATGCTGGCCGAACCGGCTGCTACACTCGCGGGCTGAATGTCGCCTGATATTTGGCCCTTTAAAGCCTGGGTTCACACTAGCGCAATCTCAGCGCGATCACGCTGCAGGTGCCGATCACATGCGATCTCTGAGCAATGCCAGTTTAGCCATACAGTTGTATGGCTGAACTCTCATTGGATTCACACTGGGGCACTGCGATCTGTGAACTAAACCGGGGGTGTCCCGCAGCGGTTCGCATAACGCACTGTGAACTGCCTGCAGGACAGGAGCGATGCGGGAACCGGCGCTGGTTCCCGCATCGTACTAGTGTGAACCCAGGGATAGAGCGACATTAAAGCTTGGCTTTAAAGAAATCCAAGGATTCCCTATGAATGGCATGGATGGACCAATCTCGCACTGTCTGGCTTTCGTATCCTGACAGCTGGCCCTCGTCGGAAATACCTGAACAGTGACTTTAAATTTTCTCAGTCGAAGTTTGTCGAGCTGGGTGGTGACGTCAGTGTCACAGCTTAAATTTCGGGTCTATTCATTGGAAATATGATTTTGTTCATGTGATTGGTCTAAAAAATATATTTTTGTACCATACTGAACATATTTGGTTACCTACTTTTTGGAGTATGCATGCCCAGATCCAGGTTTGTGTACCTTTTTTTATAGGGATGAATATTTTCCCACTTTGGAAAATTTTAGCGTACTCGCCTATTTGGAGTTTTTTTTTTTTTCTAATATTGCATTTTTTATTGAATATTGTTTAAGTTTATTTTGAATACTTTTAGTGGCAGTTGTCGTTTTTAAAGGCTTTTTTCCTTTTTTTTTTTTTCTTTCTAATATCTTTTACCTACTTTGCAAAAAAAGATGTTGCATGGTATGGCAGGACTTTTTGCCTTTTTTGTATCTGTCAATTCATCTTTGTTTTGTTGTAACTAAAATCAGTTAAATGCTTTATCTGCCCTGTTTAGACAAGAAGTGATCCGCTGCATTTGTTGTTAGTCGTACTGCGCCCTTAAAATTATTTTACTAGCGTGGCAGGAGCAACGAGCACAAACAAACAAACGTGTTTAACACCCTGAAGGAATCCGGCACGGCTAATTTTAAATCCTCACGGCTTGGAATAATGTTGCTGCCTTTTTTAAGATTTCTCTTTCTGACTTGAATTGTTAAATCTAGTGAGCGAGCAAGTTCCTATTTTGAAGTCGGGCACAGCTGTCCTGGGAAATCTGAAAGGTTTATATTGAGTGTAGAAAACGCCAAGGGAACCATGCTATCTCCGTCTCCAACTCTTGCGTTGCTATCAATGTCATGTCTTCCAACTGTCCCTCTTTCTGATCCAAATTCCTCTGTCCTTCTCCCCAACTGTCCCTGTTTTCAGACTGGTATAGATCTTTATAAGGATACCCATAGACATGAGATGATTATCATCCAATCTGCATCATAAAGTGTCCTGCTGGCTCGGAGGTGGATTTGGGGTTGATTTGTCTGAAATTGATTATACTACATTATTTGGTTGGAGTATTTACATACATGTCACTTTATTTTCTTAAAAAGAGTGCATGTCCTTTCCATATGGGAGTTTTAGTATCACAAATTTGGTGATCTTTGACTTCATTAGTGTTGTTAAAGTAGATCTCCAGCTCTCGAAGGTTGCCTACCCCTGGCATGTAGGATATATGAGTATTTAATGTTTCTGAAACTATTTGTTTTATTCATTTCATCTGCATTTTGTGTGTCTATTTCCACTTGGATACAAACCAGTGAAAAATAAAAAAATGATCAATCTATCTATATTTGCCATTTGTTGAGCGCTGCACTGTTGGGTTATCTTTACCATCCAGTGAGAGGTCAGTCGGCAACAGCTTAGGGAACTCCTCTACCAACTTCTGGAGGAACCCTAGGGTTCCACAGAACCTTGAATGAGAAAAGGGACTGGGCTTAGCCTAAAGTAGCCAAAGCTAACCCTTAGACCCCTTTCACATTGAGGGCGTTTTCCAGGCGCTATAGCGTTAAAAATAGCGCCTGCAAACCGCCCTAAAACAGCTGCTCCATTCACTCCAGTGTGAAAGCCCGAGGGCTTTCACATTGGAGCGGTGCACTGGCAGGGCATCAGAAAAAGTCCTGCCAGCAGCTTCTTTGGAGCAATGAAGGAAAGGTGAACTCACCGCTGCTCCCCATTGAAATCAACGGGGCCGCGCTGCGATACCGCCTCGCTAGCGCCTGAATAGCGCCGCTAAAATGACAGTAAAGCGGCGCGAAAAATAGCGCCGCTTTACCGCTGACGCCCTAGGCGGCACAGTGTGAAAGGGCTCTAAATCTGACAATGAACCCTCAAGCTTAACCTAACATGCACATGGAAAGTATTGGAGCTATGCCTTGTTAGGTTGGCCTGGCAAAACTACTGCAGTTATATCCTTGTGGAATCTATCGGTCACCGTTTAATCTTAATGGCAATATTCTCTTGACTTTAAGTAGTCCAGATAATGTCACACAGGAAGTTCAATGCTCTAAAACTGATTTTCACAGTAGTATATTAATGACAAAAATTGTGAGAAGATTCAGCGTAGAAGTAATGGGGCGTACACACGGTCGGACTTTTCGTCCACAAAAGTCAGACAGCCTGTCCGACAGACTTTCGGCGGACTTTTGGCGGAGTTGCGGCAGACTTTCTTACGAACGGACTTGCCTACACACGATCACACAAAAGTCCGACGGATTCGTACGTGATGACGTACACCGGACTAAAATAAGGAAGTTGATAGCCAGTAGCCAATAGCTGCCCTAGCGTAGGTTTTTGTTCGTCGGACTAGCGCACAGATGAGCGGATTTCTGGGTCCGGCGTAGTTACGACGTAAAGATTTGAAGCATGTTCCAAATCTAAAGTCCGTCAGATTTGAGGCTGGAAAAGTCAGCTGAAAGTCCGGGGAAGCCCACACACGATCGGATTGTGAGCCAGCTTTAGTCCGGCGGCGTCCGTCGGACTTTTGTAGACGAAAAGTCCGACCGTGTGTATGCGGCATAACTCTCTTTAAGACTGTTTTGAATAGATGCGTAAAAAACCCTTCTTGCACAGAATTGACATTTTGACTGCTTTATTTAATATGAGGGAAGGATAACTGAAGTTGTGGCAGTGTGTGCCTTCTGCCCCAAACATTGACACCCCTCTTGCCCCATTTGTGGATGTTGAGCATTCTAATAATGCATTTTGCTTCTATGGCTTGCCCAGGCGCCTGGTGCTCAACTCGACAGTGCCACGGTTACTCGTATCAATATTTTTTTGGCCCAAATTATGTAAATGAGCAGCTGTGCGTTCGTTTTTCTGTGCCAAAGCGTGACTAGTCTTTGATTCTGCTTCAAGAAAATTGCAGGAGAAAAACATGTTTTAAGCTGAGTAAGAGTTCTTTCCATTGAACTGATTCCAGCTTTTTGGGGGTTGAGGCAGGACGTACAGCCCATGAATCCTGAGAATAGAAATCAAAATACTTTCTGTATTGTCCTATCCTAGGTGACTAAGGCCTGTATATTAAATAGTTTAATGTACACTGCCTGGGGCTGAAAAGGAAACATTTTCGGAGTAGTTGCCTATATCGGTCATTCAGCTTTTTGTTTTTTAGATGACGTCAGGAATCGAGATGTTGATGGCTACTGATCACTTTTGCTCCAGCTTTAGATTAGCCCATTTGTGTTGGCAAATGACAGCCAGATTCTGACTTCCATTCTTTACTTGCAGGTTTGAACCTGGTTGGCAATAGGATGCCACAAATTAACCAGTTTTTTGGCATTTTGATGAACAAATCTGGAGAAACCGAATCGGAGGTGTTGGTCATGTCAACCCATCAATTGTATAGCTAAAGGTACCTTGAGAAGCAGGCCATTGTTGGCCTTCCTATGAAAGTACTAGTTGCTTGCCCCAGAACAGACATGCTGTAAATGATCAAAGGTAAATAAGGGGGTAGAGACGTAATGACAATTGCTGCTACTGTCAATTCCCGTCCGGACCCCCCAAAAAGGGAAAAGGTGGGACTATTCCGGTACTAGGTAGGGGGGTACAGTAATAGACATACAATTGAATTAAAACATTATATAAATTTAATTTTTAATAATAAAAATTATACAAAAATACAATTACAGACAGAATAACTACATACAGTCATAAAAACAGGAGGGATATATACCACCCTGACTAAGCAAGTGGATTCCGCAAGATGTTGAGTATGTAAAGCTTTTAGTCTCGACCGGTTTCGCGGTTAACACCGCTTCTTCAGGAGAAACATATCTATAACATAGTGTAGAATAGCTTTAACACATACAAATGAATGTATTGAACCATAGCAGCAAAAACAATCACAAAAATAATGAAAGAGCACAATACATATAGGGTAGAAATGAGGACAAGCTCACCCACTCAGGCGGATTCCATGGATATGCAGGACCCAATACAAATCCCCCCGCGGCGGACACAGGGGATGATAGACAGACTCTAGTGAGTAAAAATTGGATTACAAGGATGGTAAACATCAATTAATAATGATAGGGTGATTAGTGAAAGGGTGTGAAATTCTCATAAAGATAAGGTGGACCCAGGGCAGTGACCTGAAGGAAATTGGACAGATAAGAAAGGAGAGGGGGAGAAGAGAAGGGGGACGGAGAGTAGTGAAGCCAAGATAGAGGAGGGGCGGATTGGAAGGGAAAGAAAGGGGGGGACATTGGGAAAAAGGGGGGGGGGGGAAGGGGAGTGGAGGTAAAAAAGGGGGGAAGGGGAAACGAAACGGAACGGGAGGGAGGAAGAGAAGGAAGGGGATGGACGAGAGGGGGGGGGGGGGGAGGGGGAAGGGCAAGAGGGGAGGGAAAAGGGAGGAAAAACGAGGGGGGGAGGGAAAAAAAAAAAGACATTATGTGACTGATGGCTACCACTGACGGTTTTTTTTTTTTTTTTTTTTTTTTTGGTTGTATGATCTCCTTTAGGTCTACCAACAACTATCTAGTGCAAGTGGCAACCAATGAGTTGAGCGAACAAAAAATGACTAAATTTCCCCCATCCAAACCTTTGAGCTGTTGTATTCTAACAGCGGGGAGACTTCCCAGCCGTCAGAATACACTGATCAGCACTGCCAGGTATAGCCTGCTGCGCGGATTGAGAAACACAAAAAAAGATAACCACGGATCAAAATTTGGCCGTTCTCTGCTGAACCGGATGAATTTCAATCCATGTATGACCACCTTCAGGGGAACGGTCACAGAAATTCAGGAAGCCTGCCATAGCAAGAACTAAGTTAAAGTGGAACTTTAGTCAGAAAATTAAATGCTAGATCACTTCAGGCTGGTCCTTTTTGCAGGTATAGCTATGTAAAACATTAAAAATAAGTGCCTATACTGTTGAATATCCAGTAATGCACTGCCTCACCCTGCTTTGTTCATGCTTAGCTGCTCTCTATTTTTAATTCCTGTGTTGAAAATCAGAGCCACTAAATGCCAATCTGCTGACACTGAAGATTTACTGCTGCTCAGGGGCCCTGGGCTTCAGCAAAATGAGAAGAAACAGGAGCAGTGCTGGAGGCAATTTACAGCACACACTAATTTTGGTAGTATAATTATTAGTGTGGAATGCATGTTCCTTGCTAAAGAACATTTTTATCAAGTTGTTACAGATAAAGTTCAGCGTTAAGTATAACACCTTATTCCTCTACCCCTAGAGGTAATGAGCATTTAACCCTTGTTTCTACCCCCCCCCCCCCCCCCCGAGTTTGGTATTAAGGTGCTCATATGTTACCATAATTTCTGCATAACAGTTAAGAGTGTTATATGACAAAGTAGGGCTTAAAGTAGAAGTTCAGCCTAAAACTAAAATCTCAATCTACTTGCAGCCACATTCTAAGACATCTAGCTCTGTAAAGAAAAAATCGCTATACATACCTTTTCTGAAGCCAGTCCAGTCTCCAGCGGCGGATGCTGTGTGCAGGAGACAGCTGACAAGGGCTGGGAAGTGACGTCACCTATAGAGTTACTATAGGGCTTCTGTTATCGGCTGCCTCTCCTGCACACGCGTACACCGAGAAGCTGACAGCTTGGCGTGGGAACGGAGCGGCTTCAGAAAAGGTATGTACAGTGGATATAAAAAGGTCAGGTTTCTGTGATGTAAAAAAAATGAGACAAAGATTAAAACATTTCAGAACTTTTTCCACCTTTTTGATGTGACCTATAAACTGAACAACAAACTAAAATCTTTTAGGTGGAGGGAAGTAAAAAGTGTGCACACCCTTCAACTAATACTTTTGCTGAAGCACCTTTTGATTTTATTACAGCACTCAGTCTTTTTGGGTATGAGTCTATCAGCATGGCACATGTTGGCTTGCCAATATTTGCCCACTCTTCTTTGCAAAAACACCCCAAATCTGTCAGATTGTGAGGGCATCTCCTGTGCACAGCCCTCTTCAGATCACCCCACAGATTTTCAAAAGGATTCAGATCTGGGCTCTGTCTGGGCCATTCCAGAACTTTAATCTTCTTCTGGTGTAGCCATTCCTTTGTTGATTTGGATGAATGCTTTGGGTCGTTGTCATGCTGAAAGATGAAGTTCCTCTTCATGTTCAGCTTTCTAGCAGAAGCCGGAAGGTTTTGTGCCAATATTGACCGGTATTTGGAACTGTTTGTAATTCCCTCTACCTTGACTAAGTCTTCTGTTCCTGCTGAGGAAAAACAACCCCAAAGCATGATGCTACCACCACCATGCTTCACTGTGGGTATGGTGTTCTTTTGGTGATGTGCAGTGTTGTTTTTGCGCCAAGCATATCTTTTGGAATTCTGGCCAAAAAGTTCAACCTTAGGTTCATCAGACCAGAACACGTTTTCCCACAAGCTTTTGGGAGACTTCAGATGTGTTTTTGCAAAATTTAGCCGGGCTTGGATATTTTAGTAAAGAAAAGGCTTCCGTCTTGCCACTCTACCCCATAGCCCAGACATATGAAGAATACGGGAGATTGTTGTCACCACACAGCCAGTACTTGCCAGATATTCCTGCAGCTCCTTTAATGTTGCTGTAGGCCTCTTGGTAGCCTCCCTGACCAGTTTTCTTCTCGTCTTTTCATAAATTTTGGAGGGACGTCCAGTTCTTGGTAATGTCACTGTTGTGCCATATTTTCTCCACTTGATGATGACTGTCTTCACTGTGTTCCATGTTATATCTAATGCCTTGGAAACTCTTTTTTGTACCCTTCTCCTGACTGATATCTTTTAACAATGAGATCCAGCTGGTGCTTTGGAAGCTCTCTGCGGACCATGGCTTTTGCTGTAGGATACAACTAAAAAAATGTCAGGAAAGACCTACTAGAACATCTTAACTTTATTTGGGGTTAATCGGAGGCACTTTTAAATGGCAGGTGTGTACTGACTCCTATTTAACATCAGTTTGAATGTGATTTGCTTAATTCTGAAAACGGCTACACCCCACTTAGAAATTTCAGTTTGTTTTTTCAATTGAGCTGTACAGTTTATAGGTCGCATTAAAGGTGGAAAAAATTCTGAAATGATTTATCTTTGTGTTTTTTTACATCACAAAAACCTGACATTTTAACAGGGGTGTGTGGATTTTTTTTTTTTTTATATATATCCACTGTATAGTGATTTTTGCTTTATAGGGCTAGATAAGTTAGTCTTAGATTGTGGATGCCTGTAGATTTTATAGATTTCACTTTTAGGCTGAACTTCTACGTTAAATTTTTTTTATATATCAAGAACCTTTTCAAGCCCAGTCATCAGGATTAGATCTGCCAACTAACTAAAATAATAAAAAAAAAAACTATTTTGTTGGACATGCTTGGTTTTTGCTATATCTGTTAACTTTTTTTTTTTTTTTCTCTGCAAGTCTTGTACATGATCTTAAAGATTTGCTTAGTCAGATTGGATGGCAGTAATGTGAATAACACTCCACAGTTTGTGTTTTTATGGTTCTATATTCTGCCAAAATTTTGTGTGATTATTCCTGTTGAGAACTCAAGACCTTTTATTAAAAAATGACTTCTTCTTTTATTGAGTGCTGCTGTCAAAAGCTGGTTTCCAACTTGGATGAAAAAGCTGTGTATTAAAGTTACCGAAGCAGATTTGTAGTCCATCGCCGAATATTTATGGCACAGCTGATGTCATTAGCCTGGTTTAGGAGCAATAACCAGTCAATGTCACGCTATGACTAGCCAAATGCCGTGCACCTGTCGGCCCTGGCAAACTAAAGCTGACTGTTGTATTCTATCCTGCGAGTTTGGTGCACTTTCCGAAAGTTCACTACATCTGCAAGATCTAATAGAAGTCTATGGCAAAGCACAGCTAACCTTTAGGAAGAGCTGCAGGTGCCCCTGTGGTACGGGTATTCCACAGCTCATCGGTGTGAAAGCAGCCTTGGGCCCCTTTTTCATACGATAAGTTTGATCGGGTCTTCCTGTTTGTTTTTCATGGAGCCCCAGTTGGACCCTCCATTCACTTCTATGGAGCAGCGAATGTAAATGGACTTGGGTCTGTTTGCACCTGCCTACCTCAGATCCGATAGGGGGGGGGGGGGTGAACAAAAGGAATCCTTTCCCCTCTGATCAGATAGCTGAAAATTCTGAACCATTTAATTTCTTTGTGGCCGTGACCAGCTATCAGATCACTTAAGTGGTTTAGCCGGCCATAGATGGTTCACATCTCAGCTGGCACTGGCCAAGATTTGAACCATGTATGGGCGGACTGAATGTACCCAAGTTGATCGCTCAACTTGGGTACAACCAGCCTGTCGGATTTTACAGGTAATTATTGCTAGCAGCTGTTATAGCTGCTAGCAATAATCACTGTGTTTTCCTGATGAGGATGGCATGTCCTGCCGAGAGAACTCAATGGCTCCGCGGGAGGCATTCCCAATCAACACAGTCAGTAGAACCAAGTGATTTTCTTTCCTGCAAACATTGGTTGAACACACAGTTCGACTCTCGGCCAGTTCAGCAGGGACCAACATACATTCAAACTGTTAATGGAAAGCTTATGCTTTTGATTATTGCAAGCGGCTGCTAAAGCCACTAGCGATAATCGCTGTCTTCTTCCGGTGGGAACAGCCCGTTGTTTGCAAAAAAACTTGCAACGTGTATGGCCTGCCTGTTGAGTGTTCATTGGTTCATGCTTTGCTCTTTTTTTCTAAACTTGCTTTAGCCTCACGCCCCCTGGAGCTACAGTCCAGACCTAAAGCATGTGAGCAAAATGGCCAACTTTGGATTTTATCACTGTTTATGGTAAATATGTAAACTTTATGGATTTAGTGGTGTTGCAATGCTTCCTGGAAAGCATTAGATCTTCACTCATTGATCTCACGTGTTCCTCAGAGCTCTTCAAGCTACTTTCATACCAAGCTTATGGTTGGAATCCATGTCTTATATAGCCTCTCTCGATTTAATTTCAGACCCATTTTTTTGTTTTTTTTAACAGAAAGTTGTTCGTTGCTAGATAGTATTTTTTGTGTTCTAGCCTCCTCTTAACCCCTGGGCCTCTTTGATTGTGAAGTTATAAGCTGCTGTCACCCTTCATTCTATAACTGCTGTTAACAGGCAAGCCAAAAAATCTTCCTACCTATAAATAGACAGCGACATCTTCTAATTTAAACCTGGCCATAACTCTTGTGTTCTTGTTGGTGTGTCTGCAGAATGTAAAATAGGACAACAGATAGCCAGTCACTAGGAAATAGTTTCATGACAACTCAGGTGCTATGCATGACTAGACGCATTGATCCAGGAGCTTGTTAAAAAGAAGGAAGAGGGAGCTTATACATACAAGCTGACTTGATACCATCTAACCAGCTATTAGTCAGACTGTTTTAATGGGATTCTCTTTAAAGGGGAGGAAAGTGGTATGGCAGGTCTGCAGCTTTTTAAACTTTTTATATATATAAAAAAAAAAAACTTTTTCACACTTGGTTATGGGAAAGGAAATTCAAGTATTCTTAAAGGACAAGTACAGCCAAAGCTCATTTGGCTGTACTTCTCCTGTTGATCAGAGGAGTGCAGTTCGTTCTGCACTCCTGTGACCCATTTTCAGCAGACAGCAGGCTGAAGCCCTCTGTTGGCTGACGTCACAGCCGGTCCAGGCTTGGGAAAGATCGTGACCATAGATCAGACCGATGCATCCACCTAGGTAAGTATGTTTCAGGAAAAAAACAAATCCCATACTTCTCCTTTTTTTTAAGCAGTAAATAAACGTCAAAACATGTCCTCACTCACCTGCAGGTACTGCGGAGCAATTCATCCTCAAAATTCACAGCAGAAGCTCTGTGGCCCTTCCAAGTTATCTTAGTAGCTCTGCCCCATGCCCCCCTCCCTCAGCAGTTCAGCTTACCTGCTTCCCAGTTCCAGCAGTAGCAGCTTTAGCATTTCTGCTCCCATTGATACCCACTCCCAACAGTGGATCAGCTGCCCTTCCCCATGGTGGCTTAGTGGCATTCCATCCTTCTAATCTCCAATGTAAGTACCGTATATACTTGAGTATAAGTCGAGTTTTTCAGCACATTTTTTTGTGCTGAAAGTGCCCCCCTCGACTTATACTCGAGTCAAACACTTTTCTGCAGCAAAAAATGTCATTTTCCGAACCGAATTTGGGGCCCCATATCTCAGGGCCACTTTGTGCTAGGAACACCAAATTTGGTGTGCAAACCCAGTGGAACGGGTACCACAACATATCAAAAGCTGGGGTTCCTAGGACCAAGTGGCCCCGAGATACGGGGCCCCAAATCCGGTTCGGAGAATGTCATTCTCTGCTGCAGAAAAGTGCTTGACATTTTCTGAACCGATTTTTGGGGCCCTGTATCTCGGGGACACTTGGTGCTAGAAACCCCAGCTTTGGATATTTTATGGTGCTAGTTTCACTGAGTTTGCACACCAAATTTGGGGTTCCTAGCACCGAGATACGGGGCCCCAAAATCGGTCAACTGTGTCCATCTGCAGCAATGTCATTTCGGGACCATTTGGGTTCAGAGACCCCAAATTTTGTCTGCAGCTAGAGGGCATCTAGGAACCCTTAACTACCGAGTTTGAAGTTCGGGGGACCTATGGCTGCAAATGGGCACAGTGAGGCATGCAAATGGGCACAGTGAGGCTGCAAATGGGCATTGTTTACCCTCTTTTCCACTTGCAGTAGCTGTGCATTTCTCACCCTCGCCTTATACTCGGGTCACTAAGTTTTTGCCATTTTTTTTTTTGTGGTAAATTAGGGCCTCGACTTATACTCGAAACGACTTATACTCGAGTATATATGGTACATTCAGAACAGGACATGGGTAGCTGAGCTTCCAGGTCAACAATTTGAACAATTTTGGTACTTCTGTTAAGTTTGAAGATGAATTGCTCCACAGTGCAGATACAGAGGCCAGTGAAGACTTTTTAAAAAGCATATTTACTTCTTGCTAAGAATATGTAAATACCTGAATGTACATAACCAGGTCACAGGTTCACTTCGCTATGTCAGTTTTGTAAGCCAAATGCAATATGTAAAAACATTTAGCTGTCCTGTGCCCGGATGTAAAGAACCTAGTTGCATGTCGTTGATGCAGTTTGGCATGCCTGTAGACTAAACTGATGAGGCAGCCCTGCCTTCCTTGTAGGCTTATCTTCTTTCCCTACTGTGGTTGCACGTAGAGCTTTGGTGTGTGGTCTCGAGACATCAGAAGTAGTAGTGGGGTGAAAGTGGAATGAAGTCAGAAGGTTGTCTGTGCAGTTGGGGGCTGCTCAAATATGGCAGCTCCAGAATATCCTACACATAGGAAATACAGACAGGTTGTGTTGATCCGAGAGGCATTTAAGCAATTTTGATATGTGAGCAATTTTCATTAAAATGGTGATCCTGCCAATAACGTCCTTGTTCCAGCACTTTCTATTGTTGAGTGACGTCTGCCTTGCCTCTCCATTGCCGCCCTGTCACTTACAAGTCTAGAGTAATGATTTGCAGCCAATTCTGGAGTATATGGATAAAAAAATGTAAGAACGGGGCTATCCCTGAGTTACAAACACTTGAACAAACATGGTGCTTGTTTCTGATTACACAGTGCTTTTGCAAGCTAAGGCAGGCTGGCCATACATTATACAGTTTTCTTGTAGAATTTTCCTTTTTAGATGTGCCAAAACCATTTAATAATCAAACCTAAACGCTTTAAATTTGTATGCAATCAGGCAGACCCTTGCGCTATATAGTTGAAGGTACATCTAAAGGAAGTTGAACAAGAAAATTGTATAAGGTATGGCCAGATTTAATTTCATTAAGTTTCCAGTCT